>CM055278.1:7857189-7898988 GCA_029237695.1 Conchocele bisecta | reverse complement strand
CATCACTTGTCTCATGTGGCTGTGACTGGAGAAATGGGGCTGGCGGGATTTGTGACCAGTGTAGCTCCTGGTCAAATAGCTCACTCCTGATGTCTGTTAGAAGCGTGACAGGTGTTTCATTGATGAAATGGGCGAACAGTGCAGATCTGATCAGACTGTGCGGATGCACAGGCTGATCTGGATCTACACTGGTCAAAAAATATATAACCCCCATTTCTCCAGTCACAGCGACATATGAGACAACCCATGTGATTTTGTACCAAAGATACGCGATATTTCATTAAAAATATTTACAAAATTTACAAAATTTTCCTTAAATGATGGCGACAGTTGACAAAAGTTTCAGAGCAAATACGGAATTTTGTCAACTTTCAACGTCACATACAAAAAAAATCAGAATTCCTGTAAATGTTTTTAATAAACCAGATGGCCACGGCCCACATGTCGAGCCCGCCGAGGCATTTGCTGGTCTCAGAGTGTATTTATTTGATGTTTGAATTAAGGGTTGTGGAGATATAAGGTATATAAAAGCTTTAACGCAAATTTTAAAGTCATTTGACCTTGATCTTAGGTATGTGGGTCGCATGGGTGGGCTATAGAATGAAAATATGGATGATATTAAATAAAGAATTATTTGAAGTAAATCAGAGTAAGTGTTATGGATTACAAGGTAATTAAAAACTTTAAAACAAATTTCAAAGTCATTTAACATTGACCTTGGGCATGTGGACCGCATGGGCAGGCTATACAATGAAAATATGGATGATGAATTAGAAGTATTGGATGTTGGAAGTAAATTGGAAGTACATAAGGTATGTAAAAACTTTAACACATTTGACCTTGACCTTCGGCATGTGGACCACACGGGCAGGGTATGGAATGAAAATATGGATGATGAAAAGTATTGGAAGTTGGAAGTAAATTGGAGTCACAATTGTGGAGATATAAGATATGTAAAAACTTTAACGCAGATTTTATAATAACGCAAATTTCTAAGTTATTTGGCCTTGACCTTGGGGCATGAGTGGGACACATAATGATTATATGGATGATGTCCAATACGCATACAAAGTTTCAAGCAAATTTGACTTACGGTTACAGAGATAGTAGGTTTGTGAAAACTTTAACGCAAATTTTGACAGAAACTTTAACGCATTTGACCTTGACATAGGGGCACAGGGGCCGCATGAGTGGGACACAAAATGAATATATGAATGATGACTAATAAGCATATGAAGTTTCAAGTCAATGTGACTTAGGACTGCAGAGATATAAGGTATTTAAAAACTTTAACGCATATTTCGGACGGACGGACGGACGGACGGACGGACGCACATATGCACGGACGTCATTGTGATCACTATGTCTCACTTTCCGCGAGCGGGCTTGACAAAAATCACACATTTTCTTATTATAGTTATACAATCACATGGCTTGTCTCATATGGGTTTGTTTTTTATTCAGTATTTATTGATATAAATAATTAGATTTTTTTTAAATAATAAAATAATCAATAAATGCAGGTGAGCCGTTCTTGTTTTTTACCATCAATAAATACTGGATAAATATTAAAGCAGCATATTATGGGGCACGGTTATTATTTATTCAGTATTTATTTATTGACATAAAAAGTCCAATTATTGATATAAAAACAACAATGTACCAAATAAAGATTTTTTTTTTTTAAATTACTGGTTGTTTTTTTTTGCACTATTTTGACATTGATTTTAATTTTAAAAAAGAATGAGACCCTCACCTGCCCCCTTCAATTCCCAAATATGGATGAGAATTTGGATGAGAATTTAATAATTAATTATTATAATGTTGTCTCCCTTGAGATAGCATATTATGTCACACAAATTTCTATGGGGGCAGCCATATTGTCGTGCTACGCCTATTAAACGGCGAGTACGACCAAGAAAATAGTGCCCTGTGCCAACTTATCCTATGGTGTTTTGATCTGTCTGGCTTTGTATGTAAAACTCTACATATACTAGTATTCTCTACAGTTTTCAGTTTTGGGCTCAGTTTATCAGCTAAATTTTGGAAAATACGAATCAAGACATTTTGTGCGTAATACAGCAGCTATTATCTTTAGTTCTGTAATGTTGTGAGATAACATATTTAAGTACTTTCAGTACTTTGATTTTTTATCCAGTCGTCCAAAATCAACGAGCTAAATGTTCATGTGTGAGTACTGAGTACATGTACTCCGAAGGTTTCATTTAACCCTTAGACCGCTACACACAACAATTGTCGTCTGCTGTTACTTTTATATCTTGCCTTATTTCTCAATAAAAACATGGTTGGACAGCAAAGGGAAATGATTCTGAAGTGCTGACAAACCATGTTTTTGATGATAAAAATGGACAAAAAATTAAGATAGCGGTGTAAGGGTTAAGCACGATCCCAGGATCCTGGCCAATCTCATTAATAACATGTTGGGGAAAATTTGGCTACATCGATAAATTATTCTCTAGACTAGAATAGATAATCTCAGCTCTACGGATGTCTTTTACTATTTCATATGTTTTTTATATTTTCTGTATCTAATGGCTTAGATAATCTCAGCTGTACGCAATGCTTTTACTATTTCATCTGTATCCATTAGACATATGTACAGAGAGTAACGGGAGTGATTTAGTGATTTTAAGCGCTATGTAACATTGATTCAATGTGGCAACGAGACATTGAATTGATGTTGAGGTTCCGATGTCGGTTAGATAATATTAAAGTATAGCAAAATATTGATTTTATTGCGAAAAAACAATTTCCCCATGTTAAATCCCCATAGACATCTTCACAGAGTGAATTGAAGATATCTATGGGGATTTAACATGGTGAAATTTTTCTAATGTCAGAAATAGTGGACCGATTTTCAAAATGTAACTTTTGTTAATTTCCAAGCTATCGAGCTAGGTTTCAGAATCAATTTCCAAAATCTTTTGCTATTTTTACTCCTCCTCATTTTTAGTTTTAAAATCAATATTTGACCAAGTTTCACAAAATAAACAAGAGGGCCATGATGGCCCTAATTCGCTCACCTGACTCCATGAACACCAGAGGAGAATGCGACATTGAGTTCATGTGTTTTAAAAATATTGTGCTATTTTTCGATGGCGGTCATCTTGGATTAAGCGATGACTGTCATTTTACCAAATCTGAAAATGCTTCACCCAAAGATCTTAACTTCCTATGAAGTTTGGCCAGCATAGGCCATGTGGTTCCTGAGAAAAAGACGTTCAAAATCTTGAATAAATGGACCTTTTGGTGGCCATCATGGATGACATAATCATCCGATTCCGACAAGTATTGCACCAGAGTGATCGCCTCATCGATACCTTCAATTTGATATATGGAATGAGCATATTCGGTCAAAAATAAAATTTGACCCCAATTTGACCCCACGGGCCATGCCCATTTTTGACCCCGGGGTCACCATTTTCACAACTTTGAAAGAGCAATGTACATCGATCATTCCTACCAAGTTTCGTCGAAATCCGGCTAGCGGTTCATGAGAAGAAGATTTTTTAAGAATTTATGCTATTTTTAGACGGCGGCCATCTTGGATTAGCGATGACCTCCATTTTAACAAATCTGAAAAGGCTTCACCCATGGACCATAACTTTTAAGTTTGGCTACCATGGGCCAAGCGGTTCATGTGAAGAAGAATTTTGAAATCTCTAATAAAAGAACGACCATTTGACATTTCGGCGGCCATCTTGGATGACATAACAATCCGATTTCGACAACAAATGTACCAGAGTGATCGCCTCATTGATACCTTCGATTTGATATATAACATGACCATATTCGGTCAAAAATAAAGTTTAACCCCAATTTGACCCCGACGGGCCACGCCCATTTTTGACCCCGGGGTCACCATTTTCACAACTTTGAAAGAGCAATGTACATCGATCATTCCTACCAAGTTTCGTCGAAATCCGGCTAGCGGTTCATGAGAAGAAGATTTTTTAAGAATTTATGCTATTTTTAGACGGCGGCCATCTTGGATTAGTGATGACCTCCATTTTAACAAATCTGAAAAGGCTTCACCCATGGACCATAACTTTTAAGTTTGGCTACCATGGGCCAAGCGGTTCATGTGAAGAAGAATTTTGAAATCTCTAATAAAAGAACGACCATTTGACATTTCGACGGCCATCTTGGATGACATAACAATCCGATTTCGCAACAAATGTACCAGAGTGATCGCCTCATTGATACCTTCGATTTGATATATAACATGACCATATTCGGTCAAAAATAAAGTTTAACCCCAATTTGACCCGACATTTTTGACCCCGGGGTCACCATTTTAACAACTTTGAAAGAGCAATGTACATCGATCATTCCTACCAAGTTTCGTCGAAATCCGGCTAGCGGTTCATGAGAAGAAGATTTTTTAAGAATTTATGCTATTTTTAGATGGCGGCCATCTTGGATTAGCGATGACCTCCATTTTAACAAATCTGAAAAGGCTTCACCCATGGACCATAACTTTAAAGTTTGGCTACCATGGGCCAAGCGGTTCATGTGAAGAAGAATTTTGAAATCTCTAATAAAAGAACGACCATTTGACATTTCGGCGGCCATCTTGGATGACATAACAATCCGATTTCGACAAAAAATGTACCAGAGTGATCGCCTCATTGATACCTTCGATTTGATATATAACATGACCATATTCGGTCAAAAATAAAGTTTAACCCCAATTTGACCTGACGGGCCACGCCCATTTTTGTCCCCGGGGTCACGATTTTAACAACTTTGAAAGAGCAATGTACATCGATCATTCCTACCAAGTTTCGTCGAAATCCGGCTAGCGGTTCATGAGAAGAAGATTTTTTTAAGAATTTATGCTATTTTTAGACGGCGGCCATCTTGGATTAGCGATGACCTCCATTTTAACAAATCTGAAAAGGCTTCACCCATGGACCATAACTTTTAAGTTTGGCTACCATGGGCCAAGCGGTTCATGTGAAGAAGAATTTTGAAATCTCTAATAAAAGAAAGACCATTTGACATTTCGGCGGCCATCTTGGATGACATAACAATCCGATTTAGACAAAAAATAAAAAATGTACCAGAGTGATCACCTCATTGATACCTTCGATTTGATAAATAACCTGACCATATTCGGTTAAAAATTAAATTTGACCCCAATTTGACCCCACGGGCCACGCCCATTTTTGACCCCGGGGTCACCATTTTAACAACTTTGAAAGAGCAATGTACATCAATCATTCCTACCAAGTTTCGTCGAAATCCGGCTAGCGGTTCATGAGAAGAAGATTTTTTAAGAATTTATGCTATTTTTAGATGGCGGCCATCTTGGATTAGCGATGACCTCCATTTTAACAAATCTGAAAAGGCTTCACCCATGGACCATAACTTTTAAGTTTGGCTACCATGGGCCAAGCGGTTCATGCGAAGAAGAATTTTGAAATCTCTAATAAAAGAACGACCTTTTGACCTTTCGGTGGCCATCTTGGATGACATAACAATCCGATTTCGACAAAAAATGCACCAGAGTGATCGCCTCATTGATACCTTCAATTTGATATATGACATGACCATATTCGGTCAAAAATAAAATTTTACCCCAATTTGACCCCACGGGCCACGCCCATTTTTGACCCCGGGGTCACCATTTTAACAACTTTGAAAAAGCAAAGTACGTCGATCATTCCTACCAAGTTTTTTCGAAATCCGGTTGGCGGTTCTTGAGAAGAAGATTTTTGAAGATTTTGTGCTATTTTTAGACGGCGGCCATCTTGGATTATGTGATGATGTCATTTTAACAATTTTGTAATCCCCCTACCTAAGGATCAGGACCATGAAGTTTGGTGACTATAGGCCCAATGGTTACCGAGGAGAAGACGTTTGAAAATGTTCACGGACGACGACGGACGACGGACGACGGACGTCGTACACATTGCGGTAACAATAGCTCACATGAGCTTTGCTCAGGTGAGCTAAAAAGAAGGCTCATTCTTAAATTTTATCTTAAATTTTGATAAAATTTAATATTATAGAAAAAAATGAATAGTTTTTGCATTGTTTATATGGCGGTAAAATTTGGGCAGCTTTCGTGAAACAGACAGTACCATTTGCTGGGATCTCCATATTGTTGTTCACTTTATGTTTAATCATCTATTTTTCTGTTACTCAGTCTTCACACAGAGACTAACAGGAGTGGTTTGGTGATTTTAAGTACACAGTGAGAGCCCATCAACCCCGCAGCGGTTAGTCATATTTATTTGACTACCCCCATCCCATCCCACCCGCCTCACCCCCACAATAGAAAATAAATGGAGGGGGGGGGGGGGGGGGTTGGTGGATGAAGAAATGTCCAGTACATCTTGGTCATCTATTTGCAATAGGATATACCGGTAGTCTAAATAGAATATGTCCGTAACACGATCGTGTAGATCAGATCTCCAGTTAAGGTGCGTAATTTGACCAACTTGGGGTGAAATTTTGTTATTTCTTCATCAAAAATGGCAATTTGGGAGTCCTTTAGAATCGTCTCTTTGAGACGATTCTAAAGCACTCCCAACTTGCCATTTTTGATGGAGAAATAAGAAATGTACCTCTAAGTTACGCACCTTAACTGGAGTTCTGGTGTAGATATTCAGTGTAGATATTCATTCAGTGGCGGATTCAGGGGGTGCAGGGTTCCCACTCTTTTGAGTTGACCAAATTCCATGACTTTTCCATGACTTTCAAGGACCTGGTTTCGAATTCAAGGATCCATACTTGCATGGATGATGCTGATGAAACCGTGTTGAGCCTGGAATACACTTGTATTGGGGAGAGAAGTTACTTCTCTCCCCAACACAAGTGTATTCCAGGCTCGACACCGTTTCATGTAGTACTTCAGTTCTGAATTTACAAAATCCCGATTTGGTGCCAGGTGCTCTTACCACATCAAATCGTTTGGCTGGAAATCACGAAATTGCACTAAACTTTGCTCAACAACACCAATAATTGGACTGGAATCCAAATTCCATGACCTTTTCAGAAAAAGAGGCAAATTCCATGACTTTCCAGGCTTGGAATCCATTTTTCCAAATTCCATGACTTTCCAGGAATAGAAGGACCAGTGGGAACCGTGGGGGTGACCCGGGCCCCACTTTCAGGATTCCAGATTTATTTCCAATTGAGAAGATTCTGTAAAAAAAATAGCAAGCACTGTGAAACACAGACAGAGAATACATGTATATGTGTCAAAGTGTCTATGTGTCATTGAATGTGCCTTATGACACGAGCATTCTCTAATGAATATTAGTCGTTTGAATTAGACCCCCCCCAACAGGAATCATGGATCCGCCACTGATACTGTACTTGATGCAATTTGTCTTTGTTCCATTTTGAAGGGCAAATACAAAAAGGTTATATTCGGATTTCCAGTCCATAAATAACAGAGACTAACTGGACTGTGCTATTGTTTGAAGGCATTGGACCCCCCCCCCCCCCAACAGGAATCATGGATCCGCCACTGATACTGTACTTGATGCAATTTCAACTTGAATTTGTCTTTGTTCCATTTTGAAGGGCAAATACAAAAAGGTTATATTCGGATTTCCAGTCCATAAATAACAGAGACTAACTGGACTGTGCTATTGTTTGAAGGCATTGGACCCCCCCCCCCTACAGGAATCATGGATCCGCCACTGATACTGTACTTGATGCAATTTCAACTTGAATTTGTCTTTGTTCCATTTTGTAAGGGCAAATACAAAAAGGTACATTGTATTCCAGTCCATAAATACATAAATAACAGAGACTAACTGTACTGTGCTATTGTTTAAAGGCATTGGACATCTTCTGTCTGTCAGAACGTCAACATTTTCTACCAATATACACGATTATATTTATAATCACATTTGCGTAAGCGAAAAACTCACATTTTGTTTTCTCGCAGGACCCCTCCCAAAACATATCCAGGAAACTTCTTATTTTTGTCAAACATCTATTTATAGTTCTGTACTTTTACTTTCGATTTAGTATCTATAAATGGTATCATCTTGTTGTAGTATGTCTGTAATTCAGGCGCTTATTTTTCGCCTCAATCATCCACACTGCAGAGCATTGTTCAGACACACCCCACTTGACCTGTACCTGGTTTAAAAAATACCCAAGAAAAAACGGTGTTTGTTATGTAAACACGGCCTGTTTTTTAACCCATAGCCTGCTGAGTGCGAAAACTGTCGTCTGCTGTTGCTTTATATTTTGACCTTTTTCTCAAGGTTTGACAGCACTTTAGAATCATTTCCATTCCATTGGAAATGATTCTAAAATGCTGTCAAAGCATGTTTTTGATGAGAAAAATCGAAAATATAACATAAACAGCAGACAACAACATTTCATTCAGCAGTGCAATTAAGGGTTAATGTAGAGGAAAACGAGTGCCTGGAGCAAAACCACATTTGTTGTTATCCCATGCTGACTTTTCATTCATGGCATGTGATGCTAAGTTTACTCTAAACAGTTTGTGCATGGATGTGTAAGGTATCGAATAACAATTTCGGGCTATGGTCTGACAAACAGGACCTTAGAGTATATATTGACTTGGGCCTTATACAGGCCTGTACGCAGGAATTTATATAAGAGTGGTGCGTGAAGGGCGGTAGTTGCAAATATTTTTACACATCCACATACGGACCTCGGCGGATTAAGGTGGGTGCGTACGCATCCGTCGCACCTCCTCTGCGTTTGTTTCTTTGTTGGGGTTTAACGACCTATCAACACCTATTTAAAGGTCATTTAAGGCCGGGTCAATGGGTTTAGTACTAAATCCCATATATTGTCTGTACAAGTACATGTACATGTTTAAGTACATGTACAAATGGGAGGAAAATCCCAAAATCAGAACTGAATATTTACAATAACAAAACTATATATTCAGCCCTGAAATCAGAATAATCCTGATCTGATGTCAGGTCCTCGCCACACCAGAATCACTTGGCCCCTCCCAAAAGCAGTAGGATCAGTAATAATCTTACTACTTTTATAATAGGCAATAACCCAATTCAACTCCCAGGTAACTAAAGAGTCAAAGATAAAAACGTACCTGAGGGCCAAACCAGGCAAATCGTGATTCCTATAAGGAGGAACCCATACCGTTAATTTACGCCATCTCTTCACCCGACCACCACCAACACCTCCTCTGCGGGCCTGGCCTAACATGTATGCTAGGAAAGGATAATATAACTATGACCTTATATCGTTCACAGGTGTTTGTTTGTTTTGTTTGTTTATTCGTGTTTAACGGCCTATCAACAGTTAAGGTCATGTAAGGCCGGGCAAACGGGTTTGATCCCGTTTGATCCTGCTGCATTGTGGGGAAAATCCCAAAATCAGAACGGAATATTTACATCGAGAACAAATATATGCAACCCTGAAATTAGAATAACCTGACCTGGTGCCAGGTCCATACCACACCAAAGTAACTTGGCCCCTTCCCCTAAAATCGGATTTTCTCACTATTTTTACATTGATTTTAATTTTAAAGAAGAAAATTACCCTCACCTGCCCTGCCCACCTTTCCCCTCAATTCCTAAATCTGGATGAGAATCTAATAATTAATTATTAATTGTCCAGTCGTCCAAAATCAATGAGCTAAATGTTCATTTGTGAGTACCGAGTACATGTACTCCAAAGGTTTCATTTAACCCTTAGACCGCTACACACAACAATTGTCGTCTGCTTTTGCTTTTATATCTTGCCTTATTTCCCAATAAAAACATGGTTGGACAGGACTTCAGAATCATTTCCCCTTGGAAATGATTCTGAAATGCTGACAAAGCATGTTGTAAATTATTCTAAAGTGCTGTCAAAGCATGTTTTTGATGATAAACAAGAATTCCGCCACAGAAGCGGTGTCGCGCCTGCCGAGGCATTTGACAGTGAAAATTACAAGTAAATAAATTACCTTGACCTTCAGAATTTGGATGTGGGGGTGTGCGTAATGAAGCATCATGCGTAGACAAACATTGATGTGAAATATTATCAATGTCTGGAAAGGGGTTAAGGAGATATTGTGAAAAAACAATAACTCTAACGCATTTCTGTTACAAATCCGGTGAACATTACAAGTAAATAAATGGCGTTGACCTTCAAAATTTGGATGTGGGGGTGTGCTTAATGAAGCATCATTCCTAGACAAACATTGATGTGAAATATTATCAAAGTCTGGCAAGGGGTTAAAGAGATATTGTGAAAAAACAATAACTTTAACGCATTTCTGTTACAAAACCGGTGAACATTACAAGTAAATAAATGACCTTGACCTTGAGAATTTGGATGTGGGGGTGAGCGTAATGAAGCATCATCCCTAGACAAACATTGATGTGAAATATTATCAAAGTCTGGCAAGGGGTTAAAGAGATATTGTGAAAAAACAATAACTAACGTATTTCTGTTACAAAACCGGTGAACATTACAAGTAAATAAATGACCTTGACCTTGATAATTTGGATGTGGGGGTGTGCATAATGAAGCATCATCTCCAGACAAACATTGATGTGAAATATTATCAATGTCTGGAAAGGGGTTAAAGAGATATTGTGAAAAAACAATAACTTTAACGCATTTCTGTTACAAAACCGGTGAACATTAGAAGGAAATAAATGACCTTGACCTTCAAAATTTGGATGTGGGGGTGTGTGTAATGAAGCATCATCCGTAGACAAACATTGATGTGAAATATTATCAATGTATGGCAAGGGGTTAAAGAGATATTGTGAAAAAACAATAACTTAACGCATTTGCCTTACAAAAAAACCGGACGACGCGGACGACGCGGACGACGCGGACGACGCGGACGACGCGGACGACGCGGCGGACGACGCGGACGACGCGGACGACGCGGACGACGCGGACGACGCGGACGACGCGGACGACGCGGACGACGACGCGGACGACGACGCAGACGACGCGGACGACGACGGAAAAAGCGCCGACTATAGTCGCACCTCTGCTAAAGCAGGCGCGACAAAAATGGAACATAAACAGGAGACAACAAAAATCTCATTTATAACATGTTCGGGAAAATTTGGCTCCATCGATAAAATCTTCTCTAGACTAGAATATATAATCTCAGCTCTACGGATGTCTTTTACTGCATGTATGTCATCTGTTTTTTGTATTTTCTGTATCCATTAGGCATATGTACAGAGAGTAACGCGAGTGATTTAGCGATTTTAAGCGCTATGTAACGTTGATTCAATGTAGTAACGAGACATTGAATTGATGTCGAGGTTCTGTAGCCTCAGGCTCTCTGGTGACCTTTTGTGAAAAAGTAGGAAAAAAAGTAGGAACTTTTTTCGCAAAAAGTAGGAATTTATGATAAAAAAGTAGGAACATTTGTTCATATTTTCTTACCTGTGACTTTTACTTTGAACATTTCTTGTACTCACTGTTACTCGGAACATGGTGTTTCAGTGATATCTTCTTGTTGTGGCCTTGTGTCTTCAACATTACGGATGCTGCTAGTCTGAAATTGTTTTTTTTATTCTTTGAACTAACATTTTACAGCAATATAGACACCAACTAAGAGCATGCCTTTTATGGTTTTCAACCAGTATATCAGCATGTATGAGGTTATGAGGTCTGATCTTGGTGTACACTGTTTGGCATGCCATTACACGGCGCTAAGATATGGGTCTGGCAAGCAGTGTGGAGTCTGATCAAACTACACATGTGTATGTTCAGCTGGATGGAAAAGTTATAAGGTCCATTTTCTCGGTTGATGGCCCAATTTACTTAATATACTAATGTGTAGCCTATGAAGACTAGAAATTTATCAATGTGCCATGTATTTAAAGGACAAAATACATTTCCCATAGACTATCATGTATTTTCATATTTTGTTTTTAATTTATACCAACGGGACCAGGGGCGGATACAGAAATAATTGCAGGGGGGATCTGTAATTACAATTCGGCATAGCTGACCTCCGCGAGCACGAAATCGTAAAGTTGGGGGGTCTGGGGGTCCTCCCCCAGGAAATGTTTAAATGCCAGATCGCCGCAGATGCGATTTCCTGACACACCTAGGCCACGAAAAAAACTATTCGAGTATTGTAGATTTTTTTTTTTTTTTTTTTATTTTTTTTTTTTTTTTTGTCGGAGCAAGGGAATCGATGTGAATGGCGATGTCATATGAAAAGTGACGCAAAATGCCAACATCAAGTTCAAACATGTGCATATTATAAACAACTTCAGAAAACTTAAATTTAAAGTGTTTTAAATTGCTTAAATTTATTGCCCATTTAACTTGGTTGTTTAATTCAAATCAATTTAGTATTGAAACAGCAGCAGTTTGAAATACATTTGAAATATAATTTGTTCCTCAATATACTGAATCAAAATTCCCAATGCAACACTCATATAAACATCACAGTGTTTACCTTTTACGCACAGATTTTAATTCCTAATTAGAAAATATACAATACAATATACAATATTATTTATTAGCATTAATTGCCATTAAACATGTACAATGTTTTTCGCTATATACCGGTACATAAATAGTCAAAGAGTGAAATCGTTTAAAGATGTATCAAAATAGTATAACCATTGTCTGAAGTTGGCAGTGTCGAGCATTATAAGTAGCCTGCGACGGCATGCGTCACTGTATTTGTATAGAAAGTGTGCAAATGACGTCATAGGTTGGCAGAAGTCCCAGAACAGGTGCGAAGGAGCTTTCTCACTACACTGACTCCGTTTTGCTTTCTGTTTATCACTCAGCGACAATTGACAATTGATGACAACCCAAGTACCCTCAGTCAGAACATCATCGGATGAAATATGATCAATGTTTATGGGCAGTGTGCATCCAAGAGTATATTACAACACTCACCTGAGAATACTGTATGCTGTTCCGAACTGGCAGGCATCTGAGGTATCACAAACATCAAGGCCACAAGAAGAAGACACCCTTGAGCACTCTATATAACATGCACAGCTTTTTTCTGTAAATAAATCTCATAACATATCAGAATAGCATAGTTTTTAATTTTTGTTAGCTTTTCAAATGAAAAAGTAGGAAAAAGTAGGAATTTTGGGAATTTTGATGAAATAGTAGGAAAAAGTAGGAATAAAAAAAAAAGTAGGAAAAAGTAGGAACGCTTGAGTGAGTGAGTGAGTGAATAGGGTTTAACGTCCGTTTTTCTGACATAGAGGTACAAGCCTCAGGGAGTCTACACGCAGACGGGTCAACGGGGTCGTGTCCCGTATCCACCTGTCCGAGGGGGGTAAATCCCAACTTCAGAACTCAATATTTACAATCAAAATATATATTCAGTCCTGAAATTAGAACAACCTGATCTGGTGCCAGGCCCTCGCCACACCAGCATCATTTATCCCATCCCCTAAAAGTAATAGGATTAGCGCTAATCTTACTTTTATATATGGGGCAATAGCCTGACTCAACTCTCACATACAAGAAAGCCAAAAATGTACATGAGGGCCAAATCCGGTATAGTGGGTTCCGGAAAGTATGAACCCAATCGTTCAGCCAGTTTAGTCGCCTTTTACGACAAGCAATGGCTACTGCAGCACTATTCTCAGGATCAGTTGATCCCGCCCCGGTGCCTGCACGGGGCAGGAACGCTTGAAAGCCAGTAGCCTATATCACCAACATCGCAAAGTATACTTGTCTAGCAAAGTATACTTTGAGGGAGAAATTTTCAATTTAATGATTAATTTATTATTTTTTATTATACTGCATTTATTACATTATCACAGCCATTTTGGCTGTGATAATGTAATAAATTCAGTATAATAATTCTGCATACTTTTAATCATCAAATATATGCAGTTGTTAGTTCTATATGAAATAATGCATTTCGGGAAAAATAAATGATTACTCCCTCAAAGTATACTTTGCTAGATAAGTATACTTTGCAATTTTGATGAAATCGGCTAGAGATGTCGGTAAGATAATATTTAGACATAGCATTATGGGTTTACTACCGCACTGTCAAATTCACAGGCGTCCGAAGATGTGCTGGGAAAAGTGTACCGAGTCCGAATCAGTGGGCATCTTAGTCGGTGGGCGTCTTGCTCTTTTTTACAAGACGCCCACCGACTAAGACACCCACTGATTTGGACTCAGTACACTTTTCCCAGCACAACTTTGGACCCCGTGGTCAAATTAGGATAATTTTATCAGACGACAGTACAGCTATTATAGAGGGCCTCGTTCAGAAGATACATGTATTACCACAATCATTGAATGTGCCATATGACCCCCTCCCCCCCCCCCTCTGGAATCCGCCACCGATACTGTACTTGATGCAATTTGTCTTTGTTCCATTTTGAAGGGCAAATACAACAAGAGGGCCATGATGGCCCTAATTCGCTCACCTGACTCCATGAACACCAGAGGAGAATGTGACATTGAGTTCATGTGTTTTAAAAACATTGTGCTATTTTTAGATAGCGGTCATCTTGGATTAAGCAATGACTCTCATTTTACCAAATCTGAAAATGCTTCACTCAAGGATCTTAACTTACTATGAAATTTGGCCATCATCGGCCATGTGGTTTCTGAGAAAAAGACGTTCAAAATCTTGAATAAATGACCTTTTGGCGGCCATCATGGATGACATAATCATCCGATTCCGAAAAATATTGCACCAGAGCAATCGCCTCATCGATACCTTCAATTTGATATATGACATTAGCATATTCGGTCAAAAATAAAATTTGACCCCACGGGCCACGCCCATTTTTGACCCTGGGGTCACCATTTTCACAAATTTGAAAGAGCATTGTATATCAATCATTCCTACCAAGTTTCATCGAAATCCGGCTAGCGGTTCATGAGAAGAAGATTTAAGAATTTGTGCTATTTTTAGACGGCGGCCATCTTGGATTAGCGACGACCTCCATTTTAACAAATCTGACAAAACTTCACCCATGGACCATAACTTTTAAGTTTGGCCACCATGGGCCAAGCGGTTCATGTGAAGAAGAATTTTGAAATCTCTAATAAAAGAACAACTGTTGACCTTTTGGCGGCCATCTTGGATGACATAACCATCCGATTTCTACAAAAAATGCACCAGAGTGATCGCCTCATTGATACATTCGATTTGATATATAACATGACCATATTCGGTCAAAAATAAAATTTGACCCCACGGGCCACGCCCATTTTTGACCCCGGGGTAACCATTTTAAGAACTTTGAAAGAGCATTGTACATCGATCATTCCTACCAAGTTTCCTCCAAATCCGGCTAGCGGTTCATGAGAAGAAGATTTTTTAAAAATTTATGCTATTTTTAGACGGCGGCCATCTTGGATTAGCGATGACCTCCATTTTAACAAATCTGAAAAGGCTTCACCCATGGACCATAACTCTTACGTTTGGCTACCATGGGCCAAGCGGTTCATGTGAAGAAGAATTTTAAAATCTCTAATAAAAGAACGACCTTTTGACCTTTTGGCGGCCATCTTGGATGACCTAACCATCCGATTTCGACAAAAAATGCACCAGAGTGATCGCCTCGTTGATACCTTCAATTTGATATATGACAAGACCATATACGGTCAAAAATAAAATTTGACCCCAATTTGACCCCACGGGCCACGCCCATTTTTGACCCCGGGGTCACCATTTTAACAACTTTGAAAGAGCATTGTACATCGATCATTCCTACCAAGTTTCGTCGAAATCAGGCTAGCGGTTCATGAGAAGAAGATTTTTTAAGAATTTATGCTATTTTTAGACGGCGGCCATCTTGGATTAGCGATGACCTCCATTTTAACAAATCTGAAAAGGCTTCACCCATGGACCATAACTCTTAAGTTTGGCTACCATGGGCCAAGCGATTCATGTGAAGAAGAATTTTGAAATCTCTAATAAAAGAACGACCTTTTGACCTTTCGGTGGCCATCTTGGATGACCTAACCATCCGATTTCTACGAAAAATGCACCAGAGTGATCGCCTCGTTGATACCTTCAATTTGATATATGACAAGACCATATTCGGTCAAAAATAAAAAATAAAATTTGACCCAATTTGACCCCACGGGCCACGCCCATTTTTGACCCCAGGGTCACCATTTTAACAACTTTGAAAGAGCATTGTACATCGATCAGTCCTACCAAAGTTTTGTCGAAATTACGGTTGACGGTTCTTGAGAAGAAGATTTTTGAAGAATTTGTGCTATTTTTAGACGGCGGCCATCTTGGATTATGTAATGATGTAATTTTAACAATTTTGTAATCCCCCTACCTAAGGACTATGACCATGAAGTTTGGTGACTATAGGCCCAATGGTTACCGAGGAGAAGACGTTTGAAAATGTTCACGGACGACGACGACGACGGACGACGGACGACGGACACATTGCGGTAACAATAGCTCACATGAGCTTCGCTCAGGTGAGCTAAAAAGGTTATGTTCCAGTCCATAAATAACAGAGACTAACTGGACTGTGCTATTGTTTAAAGGCATTGGAGATCTACTGTCTGTCAGAACGCCAAGATTTTCTACCAATATACACAATTATAATCACATTTTCATTGCGAAAAGCTCACATTTTTATTTTCTGCCAAATCAGTCCTCTCAAAACTATGGAAGCCCATTAGTGCCACTTCACATTTCCATTTATTCAAGATCTTTTCTTGACTTTTCAAGATCTTTTCTTGAATTTTCAAGTTCTTTCTTGAATTTTCGAGATCTTTTCTTGAATTTTCAAGATCTTTTCGAGATCTTTTCTTGAATTTTCAAGATCTTTTCTTGAATTTTCAAGTTATTTTCTCGAATTTTCAAGATCTTTCTCAAATTTTCAAGATCGTTTCTAATAAAGGATGTTTCAAGATATTTTCTTGAATTTTCAAGTTCTTTTCTTGAATTTTCGAGATCTTTTCTTGAATTTTCAAGATACTTTCTTGAATTTTCAAGATGTTTTCTTGAATTTTCAAGTTCTTTTCTTGAATTTTCAAGATCTTTTCTTGAAAATTCAAGAAAAGATCTTGAAAATTCAAGAAAAGAACTTAAAGAACTTGAAAATTCAAGAAAACATCTTGAATAAATGGAAATTAAAAAAAAGTGAAGTGGCCCTAATGGGCTTCCGTACAAAACAGATCTAGGGAAACTTTTTCTTCTTGCCAAACATTTATTTATAGATTTAGTATCTATAAATAGTATCATCTTTTTGTTGTATGTCTGTAATTCAGGCGCTTATTTTTCGCCTCAATCATCCACACTGCGAGAGCATTGTTCCGACACACCCCACTTGACCTGTACCTGGTTTAAAAAATACCCAAGAAAAAACGGTGTTTGTTATGTAAACACGGCCAGCCAGAGTCTGTTTTTTAACCCATAGCCTGCCGAGTGCGAAAACTGTCGTCTGCTGTAGCTTTATATTTTGCCCTGTTTCTCAATAAAAACATGGTTTGACAGCACTTTAGAATCATTTCCATTGGAAATGATTCTAAAATGCTGTCAAAGCATGTTTTTGATGAGAAAAATCAAAAATATAACATAAACAGCAGACGACAACATTTCATTCAGCAGTGCAATTAAGGGTTAATGTAGAGGAAAACGAGTGCCTGGAGCAAAACCACAGTCTGACAAACAGGACCTTAGAGTATATATTGACTTGGGCCTTATACAGGCCTGTACGCAGGAATTTATATAAGAGGGGTGCGTTATCGACGGCGCGAAGGGTGATAGTGGCTAAAAGATATTTTTACACATCCACATACGGACCTCGGCGGATTAAGGTGGGTGCGTACGCATCCGTCGCACCTCCTCTGCATTTGTTTGTTTGTTTGTTGGGGTTCAACGGTCTATCAGCAGCTAAGGTCATTTAAGGCCGGGTAAATGGGTTTAGTACTAAATCCCATATATTGCCTGTACAAGTACATGTACATGTTCAAGTACATGTACAAATGGGGGGGGGGGAAATCCCAAAATCAGAACTGAATATTGACAATAACAAAACTATATATTCAGCCCTGATATCAGAATAATCCTGATCTGATGCCAGGTCCTCGCCACACAAGAATCACTTGGCCCCTCCCAAAAGCAGTAGAATCAGTAATAATCTTACTACTTTTATAATAGGCAATAACCCAATTCAACTCCCAGGTAACTAAAGAGCCAAAGATAAAGGGCCAAACCAGGCAAATCTTGATTCCTATAAGGAGGAACTCATACCGTTAATTTCATTCACCCGACCACCACCCACACCTCCTCTGAATACGGGCCTGGCCTAACATGTATGCTAGGAAAGGATAATATAACTATGACCTTATATCATTCACAGGTGTTTGTTTGTTTTGTTTGTTTATTCATGTTTAATGGCCTATCAACAGCTAAGGTCATGTAAGGCCGGGCAAACGGGTTTGATCCCGTTTTATCCTGCTGCATTGTGGGGAAAATCCCAAAATCAGAACGGAATATTTACACCGAGAACAAATATATGCAGCCCTGAAATTAGAATAACCTGACCTGGTGCCAGGTCCATACCACACCAGTCACTTGGCCCCTTCCCCTAAAATAGGATTACGAATAAGAACAATACTCATATACCGAAAGTCAAAATGGTGTAAGAAAAAACAAACAACAAGGAATACTTCACAATGATCTGGGTCCATAATTATTCAAAGCATTCTCTGTAGACACACTGTATTTCAATCAAAAATAAAACACATACATGTATGTGTCTATGATGGGAGAAATGGGGCTTATGGGATTTGTTACAACAACAACAACGTCGCCCACTCCAAAGTAAGTATTATGTGATATTTTCCTTAATATGCAACGGATTTTGACGAAATATGGCGCAGCAAACGCGTCTTCATGAGCTGCATTTGGTGGTCTATGGAGTTTGGCACCGACTTATGTCGTTTTTGCGAAGAATCGATTTCCGTGTCAGAGACACGGAAATCGATTCTTCGCAAAAACGACATAAGTTTGGGCCAACGTACAGAGACTACCAAATGCAGCTACACAAGACACGTTTGATGCGCCATATTTCATAAAAATCTGTTACGTAATAAGGACACTATAAAAGAATACGTACTTTGAATCGGTACTTGTTGTTGTTGTTAGTACCACGTGATCATACACCTTGAGTGTAGTTCCTGGTCAAATAGCACACTCTTGTAGTCTGATAGCGATCTATATTGCTTGTTAGAATCATGACGGTGTTTCATTGATGGAATGGCGAACAGTGCAGATCCTGATCAGACTATGCGGATGCACAGGCTGATTCTGGATCTGCACTGGTCGCAAAACCTGTAAGCCCCATTTCTAGGATAGCTACTCATTTGATTGATTTATTTAATGGTGTTTAATGGCCTATAATTCCAGCACAAAAATATTTACACAATTTCCTAACATTTGAGTGGCCCGTAGCAAGTCTCTGTCCAAAATTTATATCCCAGTAAACTCCCATGCCGAATTACTTTCCGTAACCGTGAAGCGCAGTTAAAATAATTCTTAAGAAAACGGAAAATAAACACATTTTCTTGATGAATTGATTTCAAATGCTGGAATTATAAGGAATGAATGGCATTTTTGTTGAATTTATCGGGGATATAAACTTGGAAAAGTCGCGGGAATACTGGACGAGGCCTTCCAGCCTTCGTCCAGTATTCCCGCGACTTTTCGGCCTCGTCCAGTATTCCCGCGACTTTTCCAAGTTTATACCCTGATAAATTCCACAAAAAGGCCATTCATTCCTATAGTAAACAACTAAGGTCATTTTAGGCAGGGTTAACGGGGTCAAATTCCATAGTTCACCTGTTGCAATGGGGGGAAAACCCCAAAATCAGAACTGAATATTTACAGAAGAAATATACATTCAGCCCTGAAATTAGAATAACTGATCCTTGTCCTCACCACACCAGAGTCACTTAGTCCCACTCGCTAAAAGTAATACGATTAGTACTAATAATTCGATTTGATATATTGGTCTTTAACGGCCTATCAACAGCCCCGAAATTAGTTTCTTTGTTTATTGGTGTTTAATGGCCTATCAACAGCTAAGATCATGTAAGGCCGGGCAAACGGGTTCGATCCCATTTTAACCTGCTGCATTAGGGGGAAAATCCCAAAATCAGAACGGAATATTTACATACAGAAAAAATATATTCAGCCCTGAAATTTGTCGGGTCCATACCACACCAAAGTCACTTGGTCCCTTCCCCTAAAATAGGATTACTATAATCGTAATACTCACATAAGTGGTATAACCAGATTCAACTGTCACATAGAAAATGCCAAAGACGTATGTGAGGGCCAAACAAGGTCTCCAGACGGAATTCCGGTAAGGATGAACCCGATCGTTAAATTACCCATCGCATGCTCCCACCTGCCACCCACCCCTGAAATTAGAATAACCGGACATGGTGCCCCCTCCATAAAAGTAATACAATTAGTACTAACCATTCGAGTGCACGCTCGAGAAAGCTTTATAATATTGGACCCAAATTTATTCTAGAGCATACACGAATAAAGCAAGAATATAACAAGAAATGCATTGTTTGATTGGTGGGGATATACCCGTTTGTAAACATCCTAATTTGTAATAATAAATAGACGTTCAGCCTTGATACTAACATTCTAACATATCACATGCCAAGGCATCACAATTTTTCATACAAAAAATAAAACTAGATCTAATTCTCTTAATTATGCACATATAAGTATATGTTGTTATCGTTCATTTGAACCGTCAAGTCTGAGCTGTGCTCCCTCTACGCCAATCAAATTATCTGATTTGGAGTACATATTTTGAGAACAAGCTTATAATATGAGTTTACATAATAATTGCTGGCAAATGTTTTCTGCCTTGAAAGTATCCTGTGACTAGATTGCAAACCTGATAAATGTAAACAACAACATAGCACAGCAGCTGGAATGTCAACAAAAGGAATGGTGTTGTAGGATCAGTAATACTCTGGCTACTTTTTTAATGGGCAATAACACAATTCAACTCCCAGGTAACAAAAGAGGCAAAAGATAAAAACGTACCTGAGGGCCAAACCAGGCAAATCATGATTCTTATAAGGAGGAACCCTACCATTAATTTACGCCGTCGCGTTCGCCCGACCAACCACACACGTAAACACAAGGAATGGTGTACGCAAATCACAGCAAACCGCTATGTCTGCAGGAATGTGTCTGTGAGTATTAAACTTTCTCACCATGTACTCTGTTCTCTTGCTCAAAATCATGAAGTTTTATTGGTCGAGCCCGAGCCCAGGCTCGGTCTCGGCCAATCAAACTTCTTGATTTCGAGGACATATATAAAATTTTGAGAACATCCCCAGTATTTGTTTGTTTGTTTGTTGGGGTTTAACGGCCTTTCAACAGCTAAGGTCATTTAAGGCTGGGTCAATCATGTTCAAGTACATGTACAAATGGGTGGAAAATCCCAAAATCAGAACTGAATATTTACAATAACAAAACTATATATTCAGCCCTGAAATCAGAATAATCCTGATCTGATGCCAGGTCGTTGCCACACCACAATCACTTGGCCCCTCCCAAAAGCAGTAGGATCAGTAATAATCTTACTACTTTTATAATAGGCAATAACCCAATTCAACTCCCAGGTAACAAAAGAGACAAAGATAAAAACGTACCTGAGGGCCAAACCAGGCAAATCGTGATTCCTATAAGGAGGAACCCCTACCGTTAATTTACGCCGTCTTGTTCGCCCGACCACCACTCACAAAAGCAGTAGGAATAGTAATGATAATTTTGCTACTTTTATAATGGGCAATAACCCAATTCAACTCTGGCGTGTTTTCCTGCCTTGCCATAATACAGATGAAATTTCTAGATCACAAAACTTGGAATAAAAGTAAACTAGAAAATGTGTTCATAAGGGGGAGATAATCCATGGCTCGGTGTCAGTAAAAAATAGAAATTCACTTTGTGCATCTACACACCATGAAGAAGCTACCAAGCATCAAGCCTCCAGCTATCACGGTTTAAATCTTTGATGTGTTACAAGACAAAATTGCCAAATTCTAATTGCCCTAAATTGCCTTCAACTGTCTTGATGGGTCATAAACATTCTGTCCTGGGGGCCGTTTCACTAAACTTTGTAAGACTAAAATATTCGTATTACAAATTGTTATTGTGAAATTTATATAATTTTGCACTTAAAGTGCAAAATTATGTAAATTTCACAATAACAATGTTTTCTTGTAAACAATTATTAGATTTACATTTATTGAGCATAGGCTGTACATGCAGCCTATGTTCAATAAATGTAAATTCATTAATTGAAATTTTCAGACTATCTCAAATTAGTCGTACAAAGTTTAGTGAAACGGCCCCCTGGTCAGGTGCCAGGCACCCTTATATCACCGGATCATTTGGCCACATGTGTGAATCCCATTAAGAGCAAAACCTCTCAATTGATTGGTCAAGTTTGAGCAGTGCTCAATAATTACATACACTGGCGTGCGATTTCTAGCTATGAAAAAGGCAAAATGACTAGATAAGAAAACTAAACAGCATCGTATTGCAACTGGAATGTTAAAACACGACAGTGTCGTGAATAAACGATCACAAGTACAGGACACAGGTTGCAGTAATGGACCGAGGTCTATAAATACATTATTATATGAATGAATGGCCTTTTTGTGGAATTTATCGGGGTATAAACTTGGGAAAAGTCGCGTGAATACTGGATGAAGGACGGAAGTTTATATCCCGATAAATTCCACAAAAAGGCCATTCATTCCTTATAATTTCAGCATTTGAAATAAATTCATCAAGAAAATGTGTTTATTTTCCGTTTTCTTAAGAATTATTTTAACTGCGCCTCACAGTTACGGAAAGTAGTCCGGCGTGGGAGTTTACTGGGATATAAATTTTGGACAGAGACTTGCTACGGGCCAATCAAATGTTAGGGAATTGTGTAAATATTTTTGTGCTGGAATTATTAAAGTATATACCTAAAAGCATTCATAAGTGGGAAAACAAATAAGCTAAACAAATTCTTTACTCCTCCTATACACAGTTACAAGAATTTTTGTTTTAGCTTATTTTTCCCCCACTTATTAATTAATGCTTTTACTTATATTTAATGTATGTATATACCTCGGTCTGGTACTGCAACCTGTGGTACAGGATACAAATATCAACAACCAACCAGGGCTGTAGATCTACATATACAATGAAAAGAGGTGTTTTACTGTGATATATCTGAAAGTTTTCTATTAACAACATCTCAAATAAAAAATAAAGAAAATATCCCACACCCTACATCACTTAGGCTATACAAAAGTACTTTGGTTCTCAGACGCGGGTTTGTGTTTCAACCCTCAGGAACTGGAATTGACTGTGATATGCTAATGTTCCGACCAATCCAATGGTCACAAAATGATTTTCAGATTCGTCCATTTATGAAAAGGGGGTGTTTTTGTTCTCAAAAATATTCAAAAAGTGAATATCCTGATGAGACGGCTCGTTACGAGCGACGGCTCGTTACCAGCCGGCTCATCTGGATCTGCACTTTTTGAATAAACCGATATGGCGGGATTTCGGGTTCAAAGGGTTAATATATATTTTTTTGTTCCAGATGTTTGATTCTGATTGTTTTCAAGTCACCAGATGCAAATATGTTCTATAAAATTACTATAATCTATTTAGCCTTGAATCATCAGATTTTCGTTATAAATGATTGGAATTAACATATTTTTGCATGTAGTGTTTTTTATTGATCATGTAGTGAATTTATCGTACAATTGTATGTGTCTAGGACGCTATAATATACGGTAACATGGTAATATCTGAGAACCAAAGCACATTTTCTTTTGTTTATATCCATAACCCTTCCTACGCTGTTGACGGAAATTCTCATGTGCTGTCAAAACCAGATTTTTGTCGAGAAATATTGAAAATGAAACATTTCCAGCAGACGACAACATTTAATTCAGTGTAGCAAGGGTTGAAATTTCTTTTTCCTTGGCTTAATCCACTGGTGCTGCACTCCGCACCGGCGTACAATGTTTCACGTCAAAATAGGCACTGGATTCGTGATGAATTCCCATTTAGCTACATGCAGAAGATACTGCAAAAACACATTTTTGCCTAGTAACCGGAGCAAGAAATTTGCGCCCGTGACTAGACGAAAAATGTGTTTTTGCGACAGCCTTAGGTAGAGCTGAGTGGTGTTATTTTTGTTTACTGGTGTTTAACGGCCTATCAACAGCTATGGTCTTTTAAGGCCGGGCCAACGGGTTCAATCCCGCAGTTAACCTGCTGCATTGGAGGGAAAATCAGCATACAGATTTTGACAATCAACAAGAAATCAGGGTCGGGTTGCTCAAAGGCTCTGTTAGCTTAACAGACTGTTAAATCCTTAACAACGTTAAGGATTTAACAGTCTGTTAAGCTAACAGAGTCTTTGAGCAACCGGGCCCTGATTAACAGTCTGGCACCGCTACAGGTGGTTTCACAAGCAATACAGGTGGTTTCACAAGCAATACAATTATGCGGGATAGTGTAAATATATGAAAAACAAATTCAATTAAGCCAGCAAACAAGAAAAAGCGGAATTCCAATGCATTTCCTAGTCACAGGTGGAAGATTCAAACCAATGACACCAAAAAAAATGCCTATTAAAAAAATCCCATTACCCCACCCACTTGGTCTCGTACAGTACCATATGCTATATATAGCATATGGTACTGTACGAGACCAAGTGGGTGGGGTAATGGGATTTTTTTAATAGGCATTTTTGTTGGGGTCATAGATCCGAGTCTTCCACCTGTGTTCCTAGTCTGACCTGATAAATCTTTGAATAAATACCATATTAAATCATCACTCGTGTAAGATCCTCTATTTGCTAATGGCATTCCAATTTGTGTCCCTTATTTCAGTTACAGAGCCTGAAAATAGCAAGGAAAAAAGTGAAAGGTCCGAGGCAAAATAGCAAGGAAAAAAGTGAAAGGTCCGAGGCAAAATAGCAAGGAAAAAAGTGAAAGGTCTGAGCCTCGGACCTTTCACTTTTTTCCTTGCTATTTTCGGACACCGAGGAATATTTTTGAAGGTCTGAGAGGATAATCTCAGAGCTCCAGATAAGCTTTGTGTCTAAAGCGTACTATACCCCCTGATTTCAAAATCATTGCGTATTTTATTTTTACAAATGAATTATTGATGTTCTTCATTACTAAATAGGGAAAAAATTATAAAGAACTATAACAAATTTAAAGATTCACTTATTTGAGCTGCAAAAAGCAAACACTGTTTGCTTTTTGCAGCTGAACTAAGTGAATTTTCAACTTTATTACAGTATTTTCACTATTCAATTTGAAAATCAATGCGTATTGTCACATTTCTGTGCGTATTTTGTACTCCCACTTTTGATAATCAATGCGTTTTCTGCTAAAATAATTGCGTAAAATACACCAATACGCACCTTATCTGGAGCCCTGAATCTCTAGAAATATTTGTCTGTTTCATGCAAAATGACCCATCACACCATGTGTAAATACTCGACCGTGTCCCCATGATTTGTCATTTCATTAATTTTTGGACATGGTCCAAAACGTCCAAGAATAAATTCCGAAACGTTCACGACTAATTTCTGGATAATGTCTGAAGCGTTCATCGAACCGAAACATCCATAATCTATTTACACATGACCTTCGCTGGTTCCCTATTGCACACTGTGATAATGTAGCAAGTGCAGAATGCTCCTGGGGAAAGTTACCATCAACACTTTATTGGGAATATTTTTTTCTATTTCTCTGCCAATTTGGTAGCAAATTTAAATAACAATGATTGAAGATGCAGACACATCGACGATAATCAGAATGAATTTAACTTCGCCACTGAATGTAAATTTCAATTTTATCACAAGTCTGGCGCGGCGGATTTGTTGCTTGTAAAATACAAAGGTCCGACATTAAAATTTGCAGGTCCAGTACCTCGGACCAGTGCTATTTTCAGACCCTGGGGTATTTAGCTGATCTAAGATTACACTGGTATAACAATTAGCCCCTTTTTTTCATTACTGCTGGCCAATCAAATAGGCTCTGATGTTATGGGGAGATGGCACATGATAATCTGTCCGGGTATGGAACCAATCCTTCAGAAATATTGCTGTAAATAGGAGCTATTATTTTCTGACATACTGGCTGAATTGTAAATACATGTACAATAATTTAACTAGCAATAAATAAAACAGATCGCTCAACAATATTTTGATTAGCCCTTCCACGAATACAATGAGTACCGTAATAGTTATATGGGCCTGGGACTCGTTTCACTAAACTTTGTATGACTAAAATGTTCCTAAGTGCAAATTTAGGATCGTCTCGAAATTTCAATTGATGGATTTACATTTACTGAGCATAGGCTGCATATGCAGCCTATGCTCAATAAATGTAAATCCAATATTTGTTTACAAGAAAACATTCTTAATGTGACATTTACAGACTATCATAATTTTTCACAAACATTTTAGTCATACAAATTATAGTGAAACGGTGCCCTGGTTGTATCGTCCTAGTCCGCTGATATTGCTTAAACACAATTTCTTTCATATTTTCTATAAATTATATAAAGAATTGACAACAAAATTCAAAGCTCATCTAGAATAAAATTCTGTATGAGCTCTGAATGCTGTGTCAATCTTCTATGTTATTGTAAATATTCAGCCAAATTTTATTCTAGGAAACGCAAAGAAATATCTTGGTTCCCTTGGCAATGATTAGGATTAGTAGAGTTGTACTGTATCGCAATTACAATATATTCGAATACACTTTGAGAGGTGTCCGGATATTTAGGGTAATTCAGGGATTCCACTGGGGAAAATAAAAAAAATCGCCACTTCAAAAAAAATTGCGAAAGTGGCGATCGCCAGAGGAATCCCTGGTAATTATGGTATTTACAAAAGTTTCTAAACCAATATCGCTGAAAACTGGCGATGTGATAAGGGAGGTAATAACAAAGACAGGCCCATATAATACGTACATACCGGTAAGAACTATTCTGCCACAAAAAAATAAATACAAGTAAAAAAAGTGAATACAAAATGGTTAAATAAATAATAAAACAAATGCTTTCATCCAAGCAGCCATTGGTGGAGGTCATCTTTGAAGGTCACCAACATTTCAAGGTCATCAGCATTCAAGGTCATTGTTGAACAGTATTATCTGTTGGAGGTCGAACGCAGAAGTGCATTTAAGTTCAATTTTGAATATCAACATTTAACCTGTAAAGGTGGGAATCAAATATTATCTGCTGTGTTTTCACATTTGTCATCATAACTTGCATCAAAATATGTTTTGGCAGCACATATGAATTGTCTGTTTGTTGCCAAAAAATGGATCAACATGGAGTGTTTGCAAAATAAAAAAAAAAAAAAAACAGGTTATTACTAAACTTAACAACATTCACGGTTATTGAAGGTCATCAATACAGGTCAGCATAGAAGGTCATTGACAAGAAAGGTTTTCAGGTCAATAGAAAGGTCATTAACAGTGAAGGTCCATAATAAATGTCATTACTAAGTCATCATAAACGGTAATAATTCAAGGCCAGTATTGAAGGTCATCAACAATGACATTCAGGAGAGTCCATCAATGACCTTGAAAACTGAATTGCACTATCCTCCAACTGGTATCCACGGCAACCAATCCACCAGACCGTTACAGCAGCTATGTCCCTTACTCGACCTGCTCATAACGCGATTTGTTGACGTTCTTCGCTAGGCAACAAGCAAGAGCTGCTCCCAGGAGCTGAAAGTAGATGAAACTAGAAAAAGTCGATGGCGCGCCATCGCAATATACCCACTTTCCCCAAATGCTAAGTCTGAAAGGGGGAGGTACATCAAAACGAAGCTACGAACCAAATATCAGACGCGTAGGTATTAAGGTGAAAAAGTTTTTCGACCTACGAGGAAAAATAGTGAAATTCTAAGTCCGAAAGGGGGAGATAATCCATGATGGAAGGTCGGATGAAAAATCCGAATTCACTTTGCGCATCATAATGAAGCTACATATCAAATATCAGAAATGTAGGTGTTAAGGTGAGAAAGTTTTTCGACTTACAATGAAAAATATGGAAATTCTGAGTCCGAAAGGGGGCGATAATCCATGATGGAGGGTCGGATCAAAAATCTGAATTCACTTTGCGCATCTGCACATGATAATGAAGCTACATACCAAATATCAGGCGCGTAGGTATGAAGGTGAAAATGTTTTTCGAGTTACAAGGAAAAAGTGGGAAATTCTGAGTCCGAAAGGGGGAGATAATCCATGATGGAGGGTCGGATGAAAAATCCGAATTCACTTTGCGCATCTGCACATGATAACGAAGCTACATACCAAATATCGGGCGCGTAGGAATGAAGGTGAAAACGTTTTTCAAGTTACAAGGAAAAAATGAGAAATTCTGAGTGCGAAAGGGGGAGATAATCCATGATGGAGGGTCGGATGAAAAATCCGAATTCACTTTGCGCATCTGCACATGATAACGAAGCTACATACCAAATATCAGGCGCGTAGGTATGAAGGGGAAATTTTTTTTCAAGTTACAAGAAACGTGACGGACGTACGGACGGACGGACGGACGGACGGACGGACGGACGGAGTCCGTCCGACGGACGGACGGACGGACACTCATGACGAAAACAATATACCCATTTTTTCCCAAAAAGTGGGTATAAAAAACAATATACCCATTTTTTCCCAAAAAAGTGGGTATAACTAGAAATGGACGCTTGTCGACAAGCGCATGTGTATCCCCCTCCCCAGATACACAAGTAGTTTGAAACTAGAAAAAGTCGATGGCGCGCCATCGCAATATACCCACTTTCCCCAAATGCTAAGTCCGAAAGGGGGAGGTAATCCTTGATGGAGGGTCGGATAAAAAATCCGAATTCACTTTGCGCATCAGCACATCAAAACGAAGCTAATAATGCACAGGTCCACATAATGCCACAATATTTTCAACACAGTTTACGGAAATGTAATAATGTACCTGTATAAATTACCTGTAATAAGTTAGTGGTCAGTTAAAAAATTGAAAAAGAATGTAAAAAAAAAAATGGAAAAAAAAAATTAAATTTAAAAAAAATAAAAGAATAATGCTCCCTACTGGAGCCCAGAATGTTTTTTAATAGTCCTATATTTATCTACATATCATATATATACAGGTCCACATATTGCCACAATATTTTCAACACAGTTTACGGAAATGTAATATATATATATATCATTTACCTGTATAAATTACCTGTAAGTGGTCAGTGGTCAGTTACACATGCTAGCACATGCACAGGTGAATAGTCTGTATATAGCACTTACGACCTTATGCTACTAGACAAAAATTGAAAAATAATTTGAAAAAAAAAATGAAAAAAAAATGAAAAAAAAAAATGGAAAAAAAGAGTTTAAAAATAATAATGCTTGCTACTGGAGCCCAGATTTTTTTTTTAATAGTCCTATATTTATCTACATATATCTGCACAGGTCCACATAATGCCACAACATTTTCAGTATCCAATGTAGTAATTTACCTGTATAAATTACCTGTGGTCAACAGTGGTCAAGCACTGGACATCTGCACATGCTAGCCCATGCTAGCACATGGTTCTCCCAGTCTCTATTGTTCTCTCTACAGGTAAGGTGTACAGAGCACAAGAGAAAAGGTGTACAGAGCAGACGAGAAAACGGGTCTTCATGCATTATTGTCCAGTTTGTAGAGTGCGCAAAACAAAAAAGGGAGATAACTAAAAAATTAGCTACGCAAGAGTTGTCATTCTTGTGCGCGACACACCTCCGGGTCGTGGTCTATGCATGTGTGAAGTTTCATGAAAATATTCCAAAGGGTGGTCGAGTTATGCTCGCTGTCAAATCCATAGTATCCCCCAACAAGAGTGCCGCAAGTCACAAAATACGCCCGTCGAATACGGGCCAGACAGCGAAGATGCAGAAATGTGAAGCTGTCACCAAGGCAAGAAACATTAATGAGAATTTGAAAGTCTATAGCATTATTTCTTCATCTCGTTGTGCTAAACATGTATACTAATTTAGGCAGAGATAGAAAAGTAGAGTGTAAAGTAGAAATGATAGGGAATTGGATACAATAATGTAGAAAAAATGGCTAAGTTAAAAAGGTGATATATATTTTTTAGGCATAAAAACACCAAGGTGCACATCTTCAATATGTGTAGAAGACATGTGTATAGTTTCAGAACGACTGAACAGTTTCGGAGGAGTTGTGTACACAAACTCTGTATTGTATATAGAATTGCATAGAAAAATGTAGAAAAAATGGCTATAAAGTTAAAAAGGTGATATTTTTGTTATAAAATATTTTTTCGGCATAAAAACACCAAGGCGCACATCTTCAATATGTGTAGAAGACGTGTATATAGTTTCAGAACGATCGACTGAACGGTTTCTGAGGAGTTGTGTACACAAACTCTGTACCGTATATAGAATTGTATAGAAAAATGTAGAAAAAATGCCTAAGTTAAAAAGGTGATATTTTTGTTAAACAATATTTTTTCCGCATAAAAACACCAAGGTGCACATCTTCAATATGTGTAGAAGACGTGTGTATAGTTTCAGAACGATCGACTGAAAGGTTTCGGAGGAGTTGTGTACACAAACTCTGTACCGTAGATAGAATTGTATAGAAAACTGTAGACAAAATGGCTAAGTTAAAAAGGTGATATTTTTGTTAAAAAATATTTTTTCGACATAAAAACACCAAGTGCACATCTCCAATATGTGTAGAAGATGTGTGTATAGTTTCAGAACGATCTACTGAACGGTTTCGGAGGAGTTGTGTACACAAGCTCTGTACCGTATATAGAATTGTATAGAAAAATGTAGAAAAAATGGCTAAGTTAAAAAGGTGATATTTTCGTTAAAAAATATTTTTTCGCCATAAAAACACCAAGGTGCACATCTTCAATATGTGTAGAAGACGTGTGCATAGTTTCAGATCGATCGACTGAAATGTTTCGGAGGAGTTGTGTACACAAAATCTGTACCGTATATAGAAATGTATAGAAAAATGAAGAAAAAATGGCTAAGTTAAAAAGGCGATATTTTTGTTAAAAAATATTTTTTCGGCATAAAAACACCAAGGTGCACATCTTCAATATGTGTAGAAGACGTGTGTATAGTTTCAGATCGATCGACTGAACGGTTTCGGAGGAGTTGTGTACACGAACTATGCGCTTTTTCTTCAGCCGCCCGCCCGCCGTGCGGTAAAACATAATACGTACCGTTTTTTAAAAACGGTCGTATAAAAAGGAAAGGCGTTTAATGTCCCAGTGACAAGTCAGGTCTCATAGAAATGTGAAATTGGTTTGAAATATCATTTAACCCTTTCAACACTACATATTATAGCAGTGTTTGCAAACAATGTAGATCCTGATGAGCCGGCTAGTGACGAGCCGACTCATCAGGATCTACACTTTTTGAAAGATATTTTCATACAAGAAACACCCCCTTCTTATAAATGACTAGTCGGAAAATCAGTTTGTGCAATTAGAGTCGTCCTTAAATTACCATATCACAGTCCACTCCAGGGTTGAAAGACAAGTGGGATGGAAATACTATTTGCATTAGCTTAAGTCTAAGACAGAGACTAAGTACACAAGTAGCATAAACAAGGCTGGATCTGGACCACTTCACCCCTGGAGCCCGCCCACCCCCACCCCTATGGGTGGGCCCCCACCCCACACAATACACCAGCCCAGACAGGACCATGTCCAGCATGTCGCCCATATATGCGGCAATACAAGACAGAATATGCCATTTTTTGCGGCCCATATACGACTTTCTCGGACTTGCACTGCCATGGTTTTCTAGCTTTGTTTGCTGTACTATCTTGGTGTAGCTTTAGTTGCTCTATGTCCTTCAGGCTACATATCTCCAATTGGGTGTTTCTGGCGCACATAAAATGGTATATTTGGTCTTGTATTGCTGCATATATGGGCCCCAAAAAATGGTCCTGTCTGGGAAAGGGGGCTGGTGTATTGCGTGGGGAAGGGGCAGGCTCCAGGAGGTGATAAGGTCCAAACCCAGCCTTGTTTATACTACTACACAACTTCCAGTCTTGAAGACAATATCTACCATTAGGCCATACCATCTCTTTTCTATGTTAAGTGTCCACCCAGTTGACCAAAACCTACCTACGTATCCGGTACAAACAAACAATGCCTTGAAAAAAAAGGAGGTAAATTTATGTTAAAAACTTAATTTCAGCCTGCAAACTTTAGAAAAAGAAGAACATACTCTTGTTAAACTTATTAAGTGGACATTCATGAACGGATTTAATACTTGTACAAGTCCCCCCTATCAGTTTTCATATTACTTCACCAGTAAATAGCGTAACATAGCATACACATGATGTTTGTTTTTTCACAGAACCACTTTTAAAACCTACCCACATGCGGATGCTTAACAGAGAAAGAACTTTCTATGACCTTAGGCTATGGAGACAATATAGGGTTAACTGTATTGTAATTTTGAAATTTGCGGCGTATATCAGAAAATTATAGGTCGGAAAATCTGTTTAATGGCGACGCTCTAGCGGAGCCATTAAACATGTTTTCCGACCTATCATTTTCTGATATACGCCACATATTTCAAAATTACAATGCGGTTAACCTATTTCTAATGCACTCCTTTACTACTGGCGTTACGCAATACATATTGAAACTAGAAATGGACGCTTGTCGACAAGCGCATGTGTATCCCCCTCCCCAGATACACAAGTAGTTTGAAAAAAGGGTGTTCGAGTTATGCTCCGGAGACAAAATCAGTGACGGAAAAACAAAGGGAGATAACTAAAGAATTAGTGATGCAAGAGTTGTCATTCTTGCGGGACACACCTTTAGGGTCGTGGTCTATGCATGTGTGAAGTTTCATGAAAATATTCCAAAGGGTGTTCGAGTTATGCTCCAGACACGAATCAGTGCATGAAACAACAAAGGGAGATAACTAAGAAATTAACGACGCAAGAGTTGTCATTCTTACGTGAGACACACCTTTGGGTCGTCTTCTATGATGTGTGAAGTTTAATAAACTAGAAAATGTGTTCATAGAACACGGTGTCCCACATATCGCTTTGATAATAAATGAGTCCAAATTCAAAGTCATACCGCTTTTTGAATATTTTACCTGAGCAAAGTTAAAAGTTTTTCAAAATGAAGCTAGCCAGCGTAGTGAGCAATCCGTGTGACCTTGACCCTGGGCTTGGCGGGGGCAGGACAAACGTGGATTTGGCACAGGGCGGTAGAGGACCATTAGAGCAATGCATATATGAAATATGAAGCTGATCCGTGAAGAAAACAGAAATTATAAGATATTTACCTAGCGTATGATGTTAACCCTGGGCTTGGCGGGGGCAGACGAACGTGGATTTGGCACAGGGCGGTAGAGGACCATTTAGAGCAACGCATATATGAAATATGAAGTTGATCCGTGAATGGAAAGAAAAGAAAAATTATAAGATATTTACCTGAGCATTAAAGTTTTTGAAGCACCAATGTAGTGACCTTGACCCTGGGATTGGCGGGGGCAGGACGAACGTGGATTTGGCACAGGGCGGTAGAGGACCATTAGAGCAATGCGTATATGAAATATGAAGATGATCCATGAAAGAAAACAGAATTTATAAGATATTTACCCGAGCGTTAAAGTTTTTGAAGCACTAAGTAGTGACCTTGACCCTTGGGCTTGGCGGGGCAGGACGAACGTGGATTTGGCAACGGGCGGTAGAAGACCCATTAGAGAACGCGTATATGAAAATATGAAGTTGATCCGTGAATGGAAATAAAAATTATAAGATATTTACCTGAGCGTTAAAGTTTTTGAAGCACCAAGTATGTCACCTTGACCCTGGATTGGTGGGGCAGGACGAACGTGGATTTGGCACAGGGTCGGTAGAGGACCTTAGAGCAATGCGTATATGAAAATATGAAGATTTATCCATGATCCATGAAAGAAAACAGAAAGTATAAGACATTTTACCCAAGCAAGTTAATGTTTTTGAAGCACTAAGTATGTGACCTTGACCCTGGGCTTGACGGGGGCAGAACGAACGTGGATTTGGCACAGGGCGGTAGAGGACCATTAGAGCAATGCGTATATGCGTGTTCGAGTTATGCTCTGGATACAAAATCAGAGCACGAAACAACAAAGGGAGATAAGTAAACAAGAATTCCGTGGAATCAGATGCCTCGCCTTGTCCCGCCTTGACCTCGAGCCTGGGCCCGAAAGCAATTTTCACTGGCCCGAACATATTATACAATTATTGACTAGTGAACCATAGAATATCAGATTATATTCTATGGCTCACTAGTCAATAATTGTTTTATTATATGATAATAGTCTGTATATAGCACTTACGACCTTATGCTACTAGACAAAAATTGAAAAAGAATTTAATTTGAAAAAAAAGAAAAAAAAAATGAAAAAAAAAATGGAAAAAAAGTTTAAAAATTAAAAATAATAATGCTTGCTACTGGAGCCCAGAATTTTTTTAATAGTCCTATATTTATCTACATATATCTGCACAGGTCCACATAATGCCACAATATTTTCAACACAGTTTACGGAAATGTAATATAATCATTTACCTGTATAAATTACCTGTAAGTGGTCAGTGGTCAGTTGCACATGCTAGCACATGCACAGGTGAATAGTCTGTATATAGCACTTACGACCTTATGCTACTGGAAAAAAATTGAAAAATAATTTGAAAAAAAAAATGAAAAAAAAAAAAAATGAAAAAAAAAAAATGAAAAAAAGAAATGGAAAAAAAAAGTTTAAAAATAATAATGCTTGCTACTGGAGCCCAGATTTTTTTTTCAGTCAAATTGAAAAATAATTATTTTCAACACAGTACCCAATGTAGTAATTTACCTGTATAAATTAGCTGGTCAACAGTGGTCAAGCACTGGACATCTGCACATGCTAGCCCATGCAAGCACATGGTTCTCCCAGTTTCTATTGTTCTCTCTACAGGTAAGGTGTACAGAGCACACAAGAAAAGGAGGTGTACAGAGCAGACAAGAAAAACAGGTCTTCATGCATTATTGTCCAATTTGTAGAGTGCGCAAAACAAAAAAGGGAGATAACTGAAAAATTAGCTACGCAAGAGTTGTCATTCTTGTGCGCGACACACCTCCGGGTCGTGGTCTATGCATGTGTGAAGTTTCATGAAAATATTCCAAAGGGTGGTCGAGTTATGCTCCGGACAGGAAATCAGTGAGCGAAAACAAAAAAGGGAGATAACTCAAAAATTAGCTATGCAAGAGTTGTCATTCTTGTGCACGACACACCTTCGGTTCGTGGTCTAATTGAATGTGTTAAGTTTCATAAAAATATTCCAAAGGGTGGTCGAGTTATGGTCAATCAGTGCGCGAAACAAAAAAAGGAGATAACTAAAATAAAAAATTAGCTATGCAAGAGTTGTCATTCTTGTGCGCGACACACCTTCGGGTCGTGGTCTATGCATGTGTGAAGTTTCATGAAAATATTCGAAAGGGTGGTGGAGTTATGCTCCGGACACGAAATCAGTGCGAGAAACAAAAAAGGGAGATAACTAAAAAATTAGCTATGCAAGAGTTGTCATTCTTGTGCGCGACACACCTTACTTGGGTCGTGGTCTATGCATGTGTGAAGTTTCATGAAAATATTCCAAAGGGTGTTCGAGTTATGCTCCGGACAAGAAGTGTCTGCGGCGGACGCGTACGCGGACCGCGGACGCGGCGCGCTGTCAAATCCATAGTATCCCCCGACGGAGTCCGGGGGATACAATAATTTGCGACCATTCATCAACAATGATATACCTGTAATGTATGACCATCAGCCGATCAGATTATGTGATATTTATAGAGTGCATTAGAAAGCTCTACCATTCGGCTAAGTAGCCAACTATAACAAGAAGGTCTTTTAAGTGCGCATGCGCTGAGATCAAGATACTAAATTTTGGATGTCAATAACAAAATAAATTATTATACATTGTCTAGAAAGAATAAAGACTTTTCAACTACAGATCTAGTTACAGGAATATAAATCTGATCATTTCATGTCCATAGCAGGATAAGTTTCATTCACTTTTGTGGGTTTTGATCATTTTTTCCAAATTTGCTTCTTTGGTGAGCACTTTTCAGTCCCACTTCCTGTTGTCAATGGTCAACATCCGGTTCGGGTTTTTGGCATTTTTTTAAGCTTTTTTGTCCATTTCTGCATGTTAAACTGAGGTAAGATGCATTCCAGTACCCTGTTTGTGTTCCTAGTCATGGTGCTGATGATACATAGCAGCAAAGTGAGAGAGGTCTCCCAGGAACCAGTTTCCACCGTCTACAAAGGTGTCTCTTTCTCTCCACTGTCAGTTTGTGCCATAAATAAATTGCGACCAAGAGTGACACTACTTGCAATCAGACTCTGTCTTAAATCAATCAGTTCCACCCACATTGATAGCAAACCGTACTTGCTATATTTATTCCTGATTATCTCTCAGAATTCATGGGATATCAAATCAAATCCAGGTCCGTCAACAGCTGACGCCTCAACAGCGAACACTTCACACTATTTCCTTGTGGGGTGTGCGACCAGGATGTTGGATGGTCAGATAGGGGTATCGTTTGTGACACATGCTCTAGGTGGTATCACATTGATTGCCAAGGATGAATTCCACAACCTACGTATTTTCAATCGGTCTGGTAACTCCAGCATGACATGGGTCTGCCTAAATTGTGGCCTCCCAAACTTTTCCACTTCCCTTTTCGACTCGGAACCTCTGGGAAACAAGTAATCGTTTGACTCGCTGTCTTTGTCACACTCTGGCTCACTACCAGATAGTCCGCTGCCTACAAATATAGGGGAGCCGGCTGCGACCTCGTCCCCAATCACTTCCAACACCCGACGGCCTAGAAACAAGTCGATTCTCAACCATCCTCTTCGTATTTTGATCATGAACTGCCAATCAATCAAAAACAAAAAACCAGAACTGTTCTCCATCATAGACTCCTCCAAACCGGACATCATATTAGGTAATGAGTCGTGGCTCTCGCCGGACATCTCTAATTCCGAGATTTCCCAGTGACTATGAGGCATTTCGGAGGGACAGACCAGGGGATGCTCATGGTGGTGTATTCCTAGCTCATAAAAAGGAGTTTGTTTGTTCAGCCACTCCCGAGCTCCAGAGCAACTGCGAAGGTGTGTGGTGCAAATTGGAGATTGTAGGGTGTAAGGCCCTATACCTTTGTTCCTTTTACCGGCCACCAGATGTAACGGACCCAGACTACCTTGATCAATTTAATTCCTCACTGCGCAGGATAATGTCCTATAAGAATGCAAATATACTTATTGGGGGGGATTAAAATTGCGGTGATGTTGATTGGGCCAACATGCACGTACCTCCTGGTGTCCCCAAAGTCAACATTCAGAGACAGTTGGTAGACATTGCCCAAGAACACAGCCTGTCCCAGGTTATCAATATTCCCACAAGACTTGACAAAACATTAGATATCTTACTTACAAACAATCCTGCCCCAGTCACTCGAGTGAAAGGTATGCCCCCTATAGGCAAATCTGATCATGAAGGCCTCCGGGACTATCTTAGGACATTTAGTGTCAATTTCCCTACTTCTTCACTTGACAAGTCGGTCAATGAAATGTGGTCCGAGTTCAGGGATGAACTAACACTTGCTATAGACAGGTTCATTCCATCCAAAATGACCAAATCCAAATATAGTTGTCCCTGGATAGACACATCCATTAAACGCCTAATCCACAAGCGTGAGAAATTGTACCATAAAGTAAAACACTCTACATCCACTGAGCTCAAGACTAAATACAATAAATTCACAGCGCATGTTCAAAAATCGATTTGAGATGCCTACTGGCGATACATATCTGGTATTTTTTCTGATGAGCCGAACGACTCGGACAATGAGCACAAAAGAACAATAAACAAAAGTTCTGGTCTTTTATCAAAAGCCAAAAAAACGACTCCTCCAATATAGCTTCCCTTAGAGATAATGGTATCTTGAGATCAGACAATAAAACCAAGGCTGACATTTTAAATGCCCAGTTTAAGTCTGTCTTCACTGCCGAACCTGATCGTTCCCTCCCAGATAAAGGACAAAGCCCATATCAGAGCATGGCCGATATAACTGTTGACAAGTATGGCATTGAAAAGCTACTTGGCAAGCTTAACTCACAAAGCTACAGGACCGGATAATATCAGTTCTCGTGTCCTGAGTGAATGCCGAAAGGAGATAAGCCCGATACTGGCTTGTATCTTCAACAAATCTATTCAGTCCGGCATAGTTGTCCTGATGACTGGCGCCTGGCCAATGTTGCACCTATTTTCAAAAAAGGCGAAAAATATGACCCTGCTAACTACCGCCCAGTTTCCCTAACATGCATTTGCTGCAAAACACTAGAGCACGTAATTGTTAGCAACATAATGAAACATGCAGAGACAAACAAAATAATAGTAGACTCCCAGCACGGATTTAGAAGTCGCAGGTCATGTGAATCCCAACTTGTACAATTTGTTCATGATCTCTCCTCCAACCTAGACAGGGCAAACAATAAAAGTCACAGGCAAACAGATATCATTATCATGGACTTTGCCAAAGCTTTTGACAAAGTCCCCCATCGCAGACTAGTACACAAACTTGACTTCTATGGGATAAGGGGAACCACAAACAAATGGATTCATTCTTTTCTTTCAGGCCGAACCCAAAAGGTTGTTCTGGATGGTGTTGCTTCAGACCCAGCAGACGTCTTATCAGGTGTCCCCCAGGGTTCTGTCCTGGGCCCAGTCTTGTTTCTCCTCTACATTAATGATCTGCCGGATGATGTAAATTCCTCTGTCCGTCTCTTTGCTGACGACTGTTTTCTCTATCGAAACATAAGTAGAGATACAGATTGCCAAGCTCTTCAAGATGACATTGCCAAACTCGCTAAGTGGGAAACAACATGGCTCATGAAATTTAATGCTTCAAAATGTCACACCCTCAGAGTCAGTAGTCACCTGCCAATTTCTCAACTTGTATACGACTATAGTCTTCATGACCAGATACTGGAAAGCGTACCCTCTGCAAAATATTTAGGACTTACCTTTACTAATAATCTGTCCTGAGGCACACATATCCAAAACGTTACCAGCAAAGCAAACAGAACACTTGGTTTTCTTAGACGAAACCTTGCCCTTGCTCCCAAATGTACAAGAGACATAGCCTACAAAACTATGATCAGGCCTCAACTGGAATTTGCTGCTAGCATTTGGAGCCCATATACAGTTTCAGACATTAGTAAAGTTGAAAAAATTCAGAGAACTGCTGCTAGGTGGTGTTGTAGAAGATGGCGAAACCAAAGCCACGTTGGCGACATGCTAGATCTGTCATGGCCAACTCTAGCCCAACGTAGGGACCTGGGGCCCGTTTCACTAAACTTCTTACGCTACAAACTTTCTTACGTCTACGATACTTTTCGTACGAACTTCTTGCGAACTTCTTACGTGCGTTTCACTAACATGTTCGTGCGAAATTTCTTAAGTTACGAACTTCTTAAGAATTCTTCAGTATTGGAAATCCATCAAGCCCTTTGAATTTGAATGTAAACATCCGGTCCGACTTTGACGACCAGACGACAGCTGTCAAATCAACTTCCTCAGTCCAGCATGTTGAAAACCAGGAAAGTGAATTGGACTGACACTGAGTGTCCCATCCACGGCGCCCAGGGTGTTCGAAATCCTGGCCACACTGTAAAAGGTTGTTTTATTTTACAGTTGGCCAGGTCTTGTTCCTCGGTTGGAAAATTGATGTTGTCCAGTCGATTATTGATGGCTGAGACAACATCATTAATACACCGAAAAACCGAACTCCTAGAGACACCATGGATGTCGCCAGCCTCCGAGTAGAACTTGCCCTTCGCCAGGTAGCGCAGGGTAACCAGTGTCTGCAAAGTTTCAAGTGCTTGAGTCTTTGATGATCTCACATGTGATTTTTATTTGCTTTAGCTTGTACTGTATACTTTACGGGGCATGGAGTTGCCATATTGGCCATCTTAGTATATACAATCCATGAGTAACGTTTACCTCTTGTGGCGTTTGACACATACCACAAATAATTTGACATATCCATAAATACAAGTTTGTGCAACGTCCTATTGGTTGTTTTCATCACACTTATATATACAAAGTCTGATTTCCTATTACATTTAGGGGAAGTGGCTTCGGTGTGGTATGGACCTGGAACAAGGTCGGGTTATTCTAATTTCGATGTAAATATTCCGTTCTGATTTTGGGACCCCCCCCCCCCCCACCAATGCAGCAGGTTGAATATGGGATTGAACCAGTTGGCCAGGCCTTACATGACCTTAACCTGTTGTATAGCTTTCTGGCATAATATTTATAGCACGATGTTGTCATTTCTGTATTGCACCACATTGTAATACTTTTTCTGTCATATTATTTGCTGTATGTGTCAAACGGTCGAAGTGATGAAACTGTAAGATGGCTGTACATACAAAGATGGCGGAGATGGCAACTCGATGTACCACATAGTATACAGTAACACAAAAAATGTTGTTTTCTGAAAATGTTCTGGAAATGGCTGCGAACATTAGACGGACATGGGTAATATTCCTAATATGACAACAAATTACATATATATTACTTTTGAAAGTTACTTGATTTGTGTTTTCATCCATTTCACCTCTACACCACACTACAAGTATAGCGAATTACTCCTCCTTAAACACATATCAGGCTGCATTTGCTGGTTAACTGATCAGAAGGTAAAATTATAGTGAGTAACTACTCCATAAGCTACGTTATATCAGGCTGCATTTGTTGGGATAACTGATAAGCATCTACAATTATAAGCCACGTTATATCAGGCTGCATTTGTTGGGCTAACTGATCAACAGCTACAATTATAGTGAGTTTACAACTGCTCCATAAGCCACGTTATATATCAAGCTGCATTTGTTGGGCTAACTGATTAATAGCTATAAGTATAGTGAGTCACTGCTCTATAAGCCACGTTATATCAGGCTGCATATGCTGGCTAACTGATCAGCAGGTACAAGTATAGTGAGTCACTATTCTATAAGCCACGTTATATCAGGCTGCATATGCTGGCTAACTGATCAGCAGGTACAAGTATAGTGAGTCACTACTCTATAAGCCACGTTATATCAGGCTGCATATGCTGGCTAACTGATCAACAGCTACAAGTATAGTGAGTCACTATTCTATAAGCCACGTTATATCAGTCTGCATTTGCTGGCTAACTGATCAGCAGGTACAAGTATAGTGAGTCACTATTCTATAAGCCACGTTATATCGGGCTGCATTTGCTGGACTAACTGGTCAACAGCTACAAGTATAGTGAGTCACTACTCTATAATTAAGCCACGTTATATCTGGGTTGCATTTGCTGGCTGACTGATAAGCAGCTAAAGCTAGATAATCCGGTCTGTCTACGCACGTAGGGTCCCTATAAGTGATTTGAGAAACTTACAAAAACTTCCAAAAAATAAACACACGAACAGACACACAGACAGACCAAAACTTAAACAAAAAATAAACAGACGAACGGACGTACGATCAGTAGACTGAGTAGTGAGGGTAATGTATTACTAAGTAATGCCAAAAATAAACGGACAGACAGACAGACGGACGGAAGGATAGGGCGAAATATGCACCGCCGATTTGATGGCGATGTTATTCATGGAATACATGTATAGTATGGCGGCCGTGACACTTGCGCTAAAAAAATCGTCGTACGACAGCCCAATACC